>OY735210.1:2500-17500 GCA_963457665.1 Thysanoteuthis rhombus | reverse complement strand
CATTCTCCAGAATTTAGATGTTTTTCCACTCAAAAACATTAAAAATAGAGTAAAATCGTGAGGTAATTGATAAAACCATCAAAATAAGGCCACCAAAAAGTGCAAAAAAGCTTTTCGTAGGAAGATAGAAAAATTGAATTTTCCAGAAGGGGTCTAGTGGAGTACTGATGCCAATTTTCAAGCTTTTAAACAAAACACTATGGCCAGGAGCACTGGAAAGCACGAAAACACGCACATTTAAAAAGGGATAGAATCCATCACCACCTTTGGTGGCTTTGGTTGTTCAACTAAGCAGATATTTATCATATAGATTCCTTAAATAGAAAGTAACTTGACAGCTTAAACACTGCTGAAGGCAGCTTTTTAGTGAGAGAGTGTAATACGTATTAGAGTAAAAGACAGGAAAGCTAGGAATTCCTCTCATATACCATTGAATCAAAGTTCATTACTGAATATTTATCTATCAAAAAAAAAATAAATAAATGTTCATCCTGAAAGTATATGTGGAAATTCCCATGTTAAGATGATAATTTTAGTAAATAACATAAAAAGTTCTTCATTTACCTTCAAGTTCAGGTAAATGATGCTCTGTCGATGCATATACTGTACTCTTTGATAGATTTTGCACTTATAAATGATACAATCTTCCTCAGTAAAAGTGTAATCGTTTGATACCAAACGATCAAAGTATATCCCATCACTCACACTGTAGAGAAAAAGAGAAATGATTGATATTATTTGGAGAAAGGACAAAGTTTAAAGCATAACTTTTGGACGTGGATTTATTTATATGACATCCCATTTCATTTTCAAATGATTTTTGTACAAAGCTATAACTATCTTTATTCATCAGCTTTATAAAATATCTTGTTATAAATCTAACTGATTAAGTAGTTTTAAAATAGATTTGTTTTAAATAAACAGAGTTCTGAAATTAATTCTGGGTTAGATTTTAAAATATCTCCGTCATTATACTGTAAAAGATGTTGATTGTTGTATTCAGCAAAGTTTTACTTTTGATCTTTAGAAAACATCAAAATTATTCCAAGTGTATATTTGTACCTTCTATAAATAAATCACTGCAGCACACATGTGGGGGTTTTGCTGTTGGGGGTGGGCTCACCAAACTATACTGAAGCCAGCCGTGGTTCTGGGTTAGTAAAAGAAGGCAACAAAGCGGAATTTCGTTTATATGTTTTATATAGAATATTGATTATCAATATCTCTGGAGACGGGAAATGCCTATTCGCAGTTGAAAAGAGAGGAGGCAGATTATTATCTAAGTCAAAATGACGACTGGTCGCTCATATCACGAACGGTAGTCTACTGAATGGTAGCAGCGGTTGACGGTCACTAAGGGCGGACGGCTGACACGAGAGAGGGCTGGCAACGACTCTCTTCTCCAAACCCAAATTTTACTCTCCCTGCTTGTTACGAAAATTCTTCCTATTTAAGCCCTTGGTATCGACACTGTGTCTCTTGTCCCTTCTCTTATCTCTCTCTCTCCTGCCATCTCGACCTTTCCGGAAAAACCCAAAACATTGACCCTCATTCATCTCGCGACGCAGGTCTGTTCAATATCATAAATTAGTCTCCCCCTCTCCCAAAGATTCTGCAAATAACTTCTCTTTCATAAGCTTTTACTCTCTCTCTCTTGACCCCAAATACTGGCCCTTATATCTGGCTTTGTTTTTGAACCCCAGGACTTGACAGATGACACTAGATTGAAAAAGTACAGATAATTCAACTTCCCATGACATGGTCATCGAATCGGGAACAAAACCTTTTTCCCAAAAGCATTTTTTTTTGCAACCCAGGCCTTGACAGATGACACCAGATTGAAAAAGCACAGGTGACCCAACTTCCTATGACATCTCGAAAAACACATTATCCCCTTTAACACAGATAACTCCTTTTGTAATAACAATAGTAATTACTGGTAATAACCATAGTAATTTTTAGTAACAGCCATAGTAATTTTCGTAATTTTCAGGACACAGGGGACTTACGATTAAGGGTTAAGGGCTTGGCTTAGGAGCTGAGATTGTGTGGATACTGTTAGAGTTAAGCTTAAGGATAAGCTGCTATAATCATATGTCTTACATTGAATGACATGGATTAAATAATGTTAGATCGTATAATGTTCCTTACATGACTTGATGTAATGGAAGAATCCATATTACGGTCGGTTTCATGATAGAGTCCTCTTCTTCTCTCTAGTGGAGATAATTCTCATGTTATCAGAATGATTTTGATTTGATTACATAAAAAGAAAAAGATACACTTTGTGTTAGTTACATGGGTTTTAAACTCCCCTTGATTGAATAATGTCGAGGAAATAATTTAGATTAAGATTAGAATTAAGGTTTGAGTTATCTCCCTCCATCCGATGTTGTAGGGGAGATAATTTCGGTAATGTTGATTGCATGTAAGAGTTATCTTTGCTTGAATAAATGATGTAATCGAAGAAATTAGTGTTAAGTTTTGGGGTGAAGCCGGAGTTATGGTTAGGGGTGACAATTAGAATTAAGGTTAGGATTAGGTGTTGAGTTTAGGATTACGATAGAAGTTTAGAGCCGTGGAGTTAGGGTAAGAAGTAAGGGCTAGGAGTTAGGTTGAGTTTAGGGCACTGTTATAGTTGGGTTACGGTTAGTATTAGGGGTTAGGGGTTAAGGGAAGAGATAGAGTGAGTCTTGGATGTTGGGGACCTGTAATATGGTTAGAGTTGGGCGTTACGGTTAGGGTTATAGTGAGTTTGAAAACTCAAAATGCACTAAATACTAAATCCGTCCTTCCGCTGATATTCTCGTGTATTATCCAATTATGCAAATACCCTGAAAGAAAAGATTCCATTGGATTCTACGTATCGTCTAATCACGGAAAAGCCAGGAGACTTAGAAAGAACGAAGAGACTCGATTCACCCACTTGACATTATTCTTGTGCACTATCAAATTATACAAGAATTTGGAAACAAAACATTCCATTGGATTCTACTCAACAATTTATGTCAGAAAAGTCTGACAACTCAACAAGCACAAAACAGTCTTGATCAACCCTGCTGTCAATACATTTGTGCAGTATCAAATTATACAAATATATTGAAAGAAATGAATCAGCAGTGTCATTTTTCAATCAGTTAGTCATATAAAGAATGGTTTTGATAGTTTTTATAGTGAATAGTAAATTAACTACAGAACAATCCTACTATTATCAGATGTTCAAAAAACTATATTAGTTAATTGAAAAGAAAACATATCTAGGTTTTTCTTCATTATTAATATGAGAATATTTATGCATGGGATAAGATTCTAAACAACCCTAGCCACCAAAGGGGTTAAAGGTTCTATCTCTTTTTTTATGACCATGTGTTGGAGGATGTGTGTGTATAAGTTTTTTTGTGTTCAAGCACTCTGGACCATACCATTTTGTCTAGACTTGGAAATTAGCATCAGTACTTCACTAATAGTTTTTTGGATTATTTTCGGGAAAAAAAAATTATTTTGAGCCTTTTTGGACTTCATTTTGATGGATTTATCAATAACATCTAGATTCTTGAGAATAAAGATGTTTTTAGTTTTTTTTTTCACACTATTTAAGATGTTTTCTAGTGGAAAATGCCCGTGACGTCATTAATAGAAATTAGTTTTTTCACATGGATATAATGAACAGGTCTGATTACTCACTCAATAGATACAGTCACATGTTGGGAGTGATCTATTTAAAAGATTCAGAAAAAAGAGTGACCGATGAATGATTTACCTCTCTTGAATTCTGTTTGCCATTAAAAAAACTCTGAATTCTAATGCCTACATACTACATATCAAGCAAGCCAAATCTTTTTTAAAACTGAAGAAACCTATGTTGACACTTTTCGTTGACAGTCTCTAACAAAGAGATGGTTGAAGACAGTCAGATTGGAAGACAGATCGATCATTTTGGTTAAAATGGTTGAAATGAGAGAAAATCAAATAAATCAATAAAATTGCCTCAGCAACAGCAGAATATAAGAAATCACTGAATAAAATAACCTCTTTTTAAAGAGAGTCTACATTTATTGGTGCAAAGAAAAATAGATTGTTACTTTGACTCCATGGAAAATATCAACTGTCCTCCAAAAATACATCAAACAGAAGATTCCCCTATTGTGTCTCTATCTAGTTATGACATAAATCCATTAATTGCCTGCAACTTGTTATCACTCTAGTGGACAATAGCAGTTCCAAGCTGATTAAGGACAAAAAAAGGCAAGAAAATATATGTATAGAAAAATGTTTTGCTGCAACAAATATATTTTAAATAAATTCTAATATTCAAAGAGTTTTCCAGCTGATTGAACTCTTTCTCATTGTTTCTGTTGTTAACAGACCATTCTATGGTCTTTTTCGTGTGTGTGATTTGAATGTGATGCTAGTAAACGGATTATAGGCTGGGAATGCTGTTAGGAAATGAGAAAAATCAAAGAAACAGCCCACATTATCATGTCAACTCAGAAAATAAGTATAAATTCAATCTGATATGGTTCTTGCAATATTTAAACCAGAACAAGGTATGGAAATCTAGGATTAACCAGGAAAGGAAAGCAGCCAGATCTTACTTTACTAAATTTTGCTACCATAGTAGAAATAATTCTGTTTACCGCCATCACATTTGGATAGTAGACCTGAGGAGGGTCATAGAATGGATTGGCCAAAACATTGTGATAATAACACGAGGAACAAGGTGGATTTCCATTGATCACAAAACTTTTTCAATGTTAATGACCCTTTTCTATTATAATTTTAAATTTTACAAATTGTTGATCTGTAGGATTTAAGATAAATAAAATATTCGCCATCAGAGCCAATAATTGAACTACCATGGTGTCAAATTTCGAAGTTATGTTTTCTCTTGCTGGGTCACTCACCGTCTTACGAGAAAAAAGTGTTTCTCGAAGGAAAATTTCAAAAAACAAACAAAACAAAAATAATCGGTAAATCGAAAAGAAAAAGTTTCATTCATTTTTTAAAACTGAAAAATTGTCCGTTTTGTATCTTTTCTTTTCAAAATAATGAGATAAAATGAGATTACGGAAAAAAAACTTGCTGTCACTTGTTCCCAGTTGAAGCCGAAAGTTACCACGGTTGTGAAAATATCTTGTACAGATAATATAAAAAAGAGAAAAATCAAATTGAAAAACGTAACAGGAAAACACAAAATTTTTGTCTAGACTCATATTAGGATTTCAATAAAAATCCCCAAAAGGAAAGTTCGGCTTTGAATGAAAAACGATGAAACTCATTCATACGATAAATTGCATTTCGAATGAAAATTTCAAAAAACAAACACAACAAAAATATTCAGTAAATTGAAAAGAAAAAGTTTCATTCATTTTTTAAAACTGAAAATTGTCCGTTTTCTATCTTTTCTTCTTTTCAAAATAGAAAAATAAAATGAAATATGGAAAAAACTTGCTGTCACTTGTTCCCAGTTGTAACCAGGAGTTACCACAATAGTGAAAATCTCTTGTACAGATAATATAAAAACTGAAAGATTAAATTAAAAATACCAACAGGAAAAGAAGAAATTGAAAAATATATCCGTATGATTATTTATCTTGACTCATATCACGGTTTCAATAAGAATCCCCTAATGGAAATTTCGGCTTCGAATGAAAAACAATGAAACTCATTCATACGAAAAAAAATTGAATTTCCTAGAAAAACCTTTAGGAAAGAAAGAAAATAGCAAACAAAAATATTGAGGATCTTTTTAAGAAAGTTTTATTCGTTTATTTTGGAAAAATAAAAAATCTTTTTGCTGTATTTATGATTTTTTTTTAAGAAATCGAATTTAAAGTGAAAGAGAAAGAAAATTGAAAAAATTCCTTTCTTTTCAGTAAAAGAGTTTGAAAATTTTGATTAAATATTTTTCATCAATTCTGCGACAAAGAAATATTTTACTTTTTAAAACAAAAATTCGGGGATATATTTCAGATTTTTCCTCAAATTTGTATAATTCTTTTTTTTCTGGGAATAAAGAGAAAAGTCTTTCCCGACAACAAAAAAAGATTTGACCCAATTCATTCACAAAAAAATCTATAATTTCTTCTTCAGTTTTCACTGATTGGATTTCTTTTCCGTTTGGATCAAAACAAAATAATTCAGAACAAAATTCACTTGTCATCCAAAAATTTCCCGTTGAGGGATCGGCACGAATTAGGGGCCTTTGATAATCGAACGATTTTCCTGTTTGAATCGTTTTTATTTTTTGGCCTTCCTTTGTGAACAAATCAACATTGAATGAATAATCACAACCGAAAATATATTCATTTGTTTGACACAAAGAACGGATTGTTCGCTCCTTCCCTGTGTCGATGATTTTTTTAATCTGTAAACTCGGAGGAAGTTTTTTTCTCTCCAAAAATATAAGTTTATTATTAACCCTGTACCCGCCGTAAGCAACAACAACAAAAATGTTTGGGGACACGGAACAGATATCCAAGGGAAATAACTCATTCGATATTTCCTTTAAGAGACACTCACTGATAATTGTTCCGTCTTCGTCTAATTCGATAATTGATTTACCGTCATAATCACAGATTAAGATGTGATTGTTTTCTCCGGTTACTAGAATCGATCTAATAAACCGGTTCAATGCCGGCAGATTCCATTCTTTTTCCAAGACGACATTATTTACAGAAAAATAGTATTCTGGGGTTAAATAAACACAGCCGATCTCTTCCACTTTAAGATTGTCTTGGATTTCTGTCCACCAAGCAGGAAACGTGACATTCAAATGACATTTCCCTTCCTGTCCAACCGGTTTTTGAAGACGAGATGACAGTTTCGATCCCAACATCTGCAGACCGCAAACAACATCCGTGTCTTGTTGGGATTCACTCAGCAAATGTTTCAGATGTAACCGCCAGATCTCAATTTCTTTCAATATTTTCTCATTTTCTGCCAATAGGTTTTGCCACTTTTTCACTTGCTCGTCCGTTATCCGTCTCATATTTTGGCACAGTTCTCCCGTTCTCCGCTTTGCATTCTCAATCATTTCTTCTAAATCCACCCATATTTGGCTGCATTTCGATTCATAATCTGCATTCAGTTCTGCTGTGTAATTTTTCGTTGTTTCGATCAGCCTTCTTACACTCGTCTCGAGGTCGTCCATTTCTTTTGCCAGGGTGGGGCCTTGCAATTTTCGTTTAGAAGCTTCTTCAACTGGGCAGAGGCTCAACTGGTCATGAATAAATGGTTCGTGGCACTCTGGACACTGTCCATTTCCATCCGTCTGTCCCTCGAAATTTTTGTCAAAGCAAATACGACAGTAAGAATGAAGACATGCTAATGTCTTTGATTCTAAATTCAACTCTTCATGGCAATCGGTGCATTGAAATAAAGTGGGAATTTGCATTGAAGCCATTTCTCTGACTGTACGATGACCAATTATCAACCTGAAAATAAAGGGAAATCATTTTGTAAATAAATAACCATTTGGAAACAAACAAAAATAAAGAGTAAGTCAAAAGGGAACGAAAAAATAAAATTGATGTTCAAAGCCATAAAATGACTCAGTTACTATAGGAAAATAATCCATTTATTAAACTTTACGTAAAATAACCTGTTGCTTTTTGGAGTGAGAGAAAGTTAAGGAAGGAGCAAGAGAAGGTTGGGTAAGAAATAGAGAAAAGGGGGGAACAGAAGAAGAAAGGGAAGAGAGAGAGTGGGAGAGAGAGGAAGAAAAAAGAGAGAGGGGAAAGAGATCGAAGGAATTGCAAATAGAGAGAGGGGAACGGGGGAGATAAAGAGAGAGGGGGAAACAGGTTGGTCCTATTCTTATTTTATTAGATGTCAATTAGAATTTGAAAATATTTAAAAAGTAAAAAAATACCCAATATTTAATGAATTGAAAGAAAAATTCTTCCACGAGAGATTTAAAAAAAAAATAAAATAAAAATGTAAATTTGTAATCTGGAAAATCCTGTTTTTCTAAATTAGGAAACATTTACACTTATGGTCCTCCATATTTATGACAAATAAATCACTAAAAGCTGACCTTTGGAATTGCATAGTTACGATGAGTCACCTAACTACAGTGAAATGGGCGTAAACATTGACAGAGTCTTAGTAGGAAAGTAAACATCAAATTGTTTCTTTCACAACCGCTTTCAACTTTTTCTCTATATAAGATATCAAGTTGTAGTAAAAATTGAAAATGAAAATTCAGAACAATTGAAATTAAAAAAATTTGTTTTCAACTGAAGCCAGCAGAGATTCTGTAGTTTGATGACTAGCGTTGTAGAAAGGAAGAAATAATATTTTCCCGATGGATTTAAAAAAAAAGACCATGAAACGTAAATACGTAATCATGAAAAACCTGATTTCCAAACTAAAACAAATTTACGCTTATGGTCCTCCGTACCTTTGACAGAGGATTGGCAAAATCCGACTCTTTCGAATGCGTAGTTTAGTTGAGTCACTGAACGGAAGTCAAAAATAGAGAGAAAAGTATATCTTAACTCAGTAGTTATGTTATTCAAACGATTTGTCCTTTAATTTCACGGAAAACACTTTGTAAAAAGTAAACATTTCAAAAGGAGACGTGTTATAGTAGGTTTTCAATTGTTGATAACTGGAAAATAAGTAATCTGGCCTTATTTAAAGCTTATCTTATGCTGCCGTCTTTCCAATATTTTTAGCTATAAATTTAGCTTGAAATAGAGTATCATGAAGATTCTTTTCGATTGAATGAATATTTTTGATTAAATAAAAACATATCGACTCTTTACGTCACCATTTAACAAAGTGAAACTATTTTTTAAAATCACTCACAGTTTTTTTAGTTGTGATTCCTGCCTTTTCTTCAAACTACAAACCACAGATTCCAATTGTGAGAGCAAAGTTTTTAACTCCTCTGTTGTCAGATATTTCAACTGAAATGATTAGGAAAAAACTATGAAGTGTTGACGTCATAGCACTATAAGGCTTTTCATTGGATGAGATATATTACGCCACCTGGCGTTACTTAATTGCACGAGAAGAGGAGTAGGGGTAAGAGATAGAGATGCAGACGGAGTAGGAGACGATATCTTAACATAGAACGCGGAGAGACTGGCTGAAGTTGAAGATCAATGAAGTAGCACAATCCAAAGAAGATATAATTAAACTTTTAATTAAGAACAAGACTCTTTAGAGAGTTTAGATGACTATTCGAACAACGTCTAAGCAGAGATTTATATTCATCACTTAAACAGTTATTAGGAATACCCTTAAATAATCTTGATCCCCGGTAAAAGTGGTATTTTTTAAATTAATGTATGTTTGTATCTATCTATCTATCTATCTTAGTCTGTATGTATGTATGTATGTATGTATGTATGTATGTATGTATGTATGTATGTATGTATGTATCTATCTATCTATCTATCTATCTATCTATCTATCTATCTATTTATCTATCTATCTATCTATCTATCTATCTATCTATCTATCTATCTATCTATCTATCTATCTACTTTTCAAACAAACACAATCATAAGTCACAGTAGTCTGCATTACATTACTTTTATTATAATAGATAAGAGACATTGGAAGCGAGTGAGAGAGAATATCATTACTCAGGAAGAGGGAAGAGCGTTCGAGGTAATAGATGAGAGAGAGAGAGAGAGAGGGTGGAACCAAAGACGAGAGAAGGAGTAGGCGTTGTAGTTGGAGGGATTTGAGGAGAGGAAAGAGTAGGCGTGGTGATTAGAGGGTGTTGAGTAGAGTAAACGAGTGGTGGTTTGAGGAAATGGAAGAGAGAGAGAGGAAGTTTTGGTTTGGGAGAGTTGGTGACAGAGAGGGAGTACTTGTTGGAAGGACTGGAGAAGAGAGTTGGTGTGGTAGTTGGAGCACCGAGGAAGAGGGAGGTGTAAGTGATTGACGTACGTGGATGAAGAGAAGGGAGAAGGTAGAGAGAGGGAGAGAGAGGAATGGAATGAGGGAGAGAGAGAGTGAAATTAAAAAGAAAATTGGTGTAAAGGGAAATGAGAAAAAATGGAAACAAAGGCGGAAAAAAGCGAAGAAAAAAAGAAAAAAGAGAAGCAAAGAAGAAAAAGGCAAAGAAGATGGAGAAGAAGAAAGAAATTGAAGCAGAAAAGAAGAAGACGAGATCGACGAAGAAAAAAAAAAAGAAAGAAAATGGAAGCAAACGAGAAGGAGTTAAAAGAGAAGAAAAATGAATCAAAGAAGAAGAAAAACAAAAAGAACTAGAAAATGAAAACAAAAACAAATAATAATCGTCATAATGAGAAGAAAAATTGGAGGAAAAAAAGAATTATAAAAAGAAAATGGAAGCAAAGAAAGAGAAAAGGTAAAAAAAGGAAGTGAATTATGATAAAAAGATTAATAATATCTATAATAATAATAATAATAATAATAATAATAATAATAATAATAATAATAATAATAATAATAATAATAATGATAAAGTAGAAAACAATGGAACAGTACAGCAAACTAGAAAAGAAAAGTGGGAAAGGAAAAAATTGTACGGCGAGTTTAAAAGACAGATAAAAGATATAGCAGACAAGAAATCATGGACGTGGTTACGAAAGGGAAACCTTAAGAGAGAAACAGAATCGCTCATCATGGCAGCCCAAAACAAAAGCATAAGGACAAACTACATAAAAGCAAAAATCGACAGAACACAGACAAACAGCAAATGCCGCATGTGCGGTGAAAGAGATGAGACAGTAAACCACATAACTAGTGAATGTAGCCAACTCGCCCAGAAGGAGTATAAGCATAGACACGATAGAGTAGCAACGATGATACACTGGGAACTAAGTAAACAAATGGGATTCAACCATGGGGAAAAGTGGTATCAACACAAGCCAGAGGCAGTTTTGGAGAATGACAACCACAAACTACTCTGGGACTTTGACATCCAAACTGACCACCTCATCCAGGCAAGAAGGCCGGACTTAGTAATAGTAGACAAAAAAAGGAAGGCCTGCCAAATAGTAGACGTTGCTGTACCTGCAGACCATAGAGTAAAAAAGAAGGAGGTGAAAAAAGGGAAAAATACCAGGACCTAGCAAGGGAGTTAAAGAAAATGTGGAACATGAAAACCAGGGTAGTACCGGTCATAGTGGGAGCACTAGGAACTGTCCCCAAAACGCTGAGGGAGAGACTGGAGGAGATCGGGATTAGGGGGACGATAGAGACCGTACAGACCACAGCACTGCTGGGAACTGCACGGATACTGAGGAAGGTGCTAGAGATATAAGGACTGCAACGAATCGTAGCTCTGTCATGATATGCGAAAGAGAGAGGAGACGTTAGCTGAAGACCTGAGGAGACTTATTGTCACTCAGCCTTCAGCGATAACCACTGGGCAACCGGTGTGAAACTGTAAATCGCAGAATTACTGCGACCTATGAGTACTAGGAGAGGAGGGCTGGAGACTTGAGGAGACTTGCTGTCACTCAAACTCCAGCGGTTACCACCAGGCAACTGGTGTGAGATTCCAATAATAATGATAATAATAATAATAATGTAATAATAATGATAATAATAATAATATCCATAATGATAGTAATGATGATGGGAAATAAAAGTGGAAACTCAAATTGTAGCACTGACATGATAGGCAAAGGAGAGAGGAAACGTTGGCTGAAGACCTGGGGAGACTTAATGTCACTCAGCCTTCAGCGATAACCACTGGGCAACCAGTGTGAAACTGTAAATTGCAGAATTACTGTGACCTATGAGTACTAGGAGAGGAGGGCTGGAGACTTGAGGGGACTTGCTGTCACTCAAACTCCAGCGGTTACCACCAGGCAACTGGAGCAAGATTTAATAATAATAATGGTAATAATAATGATAATGTTATTAATCAAAGAATATAAAAGCAAGAAAAAGAAAGAGAAGAAGGAGGAGAAGAAGAAGATACAAGGAAAGAAGCAAAGAAGAAGAAAAAGAAGAAGGAAGAGAAAAGAATAAGAAGAAAAAGAAGAAGAAGAAGAAAAAGAGGGTTAGGGTTAGGGTTTAGGGTTAGGGTTAGGGTTAGGGTTAGGGTTAGGGTTAGGGTTAGGGGTTAGGGGTTAGGGTTAGGGTTAGGGTTAGGGTTAGGGTTGGGGTTAGGGTTGGGGTTAGGTTGGGGTTAGGGTTGGGGTTAGGGTTGGGGTTAGGGTTAGGGTTAGGGTTAGGTTAGGGTTAGGGTTAGGGTTAGGGTTAGGGTTAGGGTTAGGGTTAGGGTTAGGGTTAGGGTTAGGGTTAGGGTTAGGGTTAGGGTTAGGGTTAGGGTTAGGGTTAGGGTTAGGGTTAGGGTTAGGGTTAGGGTTAGGGTTAGGGTTAGGGTTAGGGTTAGGGTTAGGGTTAGGGTTAGGGTTAGGGTTAGGGTTAGGGTTAGGGTTAGGGTTAGGGTTAGGGTTAGGGTTAGGGTTAGGGTTAGGGTTAGGGTTAGGGTTAGGGTTAGGGTTAGGGTTAGGGTTAGGGTTAGGGTTAGGGTTAGGGTTAGGGTTAGGGTTAGGGTTAGGGTTAGGGTTAGGGTTAGGGTTAGGGTTAGGGTTAGGGTTAGGGTTAGGGTTAGGGTTAGGGTTAGGGTTAGGGTTAGGGTTAGGGTTAGGGTTAGGGTTAGGGTTAGGGTTAGGGTTAGGGTTAGGGTTAGGGTTAGGGTTAGGGTTAGGGTTAGGGTTAGGGTTAGGGTTAGGGTTAGGGTTAGGGTTAGGGTTAGGGTTAGGGTTAGGGTTAGGGTTAGGGTTAGGGTTAGGGTTAGGGTTAGGGTTAGGGTTAGGGTTAGGGTTAGGGTTAGGGTTAGGGTTAGGGTTAGGGTTAGGGTTAGGGTTAGGGTTAGGGTTAGGGTTAGGGTTAGGGTTAGGGTTAGGGTTAGGGTTAGGGTTAGGGTTAGGGTTAGGGTTAGGGTTAGGGTTAGGGTTAGGGTTAGGGTTAGGGTTAGGGTTAGGGTTAGGGTTAGGGTTAGGGTTAGGGTTAGGGTTAGGGTTAGGGTTAGGGTTAGGGTTAGGGTTAGGGTTAGGGTTAGGGTTAGGGTTAGGGTTAGGGTTAGGGTTAGGGTTAGGGTTAGGGTTAGGGTTAGGGTTAGGGTTAGGGTTAGGGTTAGGGTTAGGGTTAGGGTTAGGGTTAGGGTTAGGGTTAGGGTTAGGGTTAGGGTTAGGGTTAGGGTTAGGGTTAGGGTTAGGGTTAGGGTTAGGGTTAGGGTTAGGGTTAGGGTTAGGGTTAGGGTTAGGGTTAGGGTTAGGGTTAGGGTTAGGGTTAGGGTTAGGGTTAGGGTTAGGGTTAGGGTTAGGGTTAGGGTTAGGGTTAGGGTTAGGGTTAGGGTTAGGGTTAGGGTTAGGGTTAGGGTTAGGGTTAGGGTTAGGGTTAGGGTTAGGGTTAGGGTTAGGGTTAGGGTTAGGGTTAGGGTTAGGGTTAGGGTTAGGGTTAGGGTTAGGGTTAGGGTTAGGGTTAGGGTTAGGGTTAGGGTTAGGGTTAGGGTTAGGGTTAGGGTTAGGGTTAGGGTTAGGGTTAGGGTTAGGGTTAGGGTTAGGGTTAGGGTTAGGGTTAGGGTTAGGGTTAGGGTTAGGGTTAGGGTTAGGGTTAGGGTTAGGGTTAGGGTTAGGGTTAGGGTTAGGGTTAGGGTTAGGGTTAGGGTTAGGGTTAGGGTTAGGGTTAGGGTTAGGGTTAGGGTTAGGGTTAGGGTTAGGGTTAGGGTTAGGGTTAGGGTTAGGGTTAGGGTTAGGGTTAGGGTTAGGGTTAGGGTTAGGGTTAGGGTTAGGGTTAGGGTTAGGGTTAGGGTTAGGGTTAGGGTTAGGGTTAGGGTTAGGGTTAGGGTTAGGGTTAGGGTTAGGGTTAGGGTTAGGGTTAGGGTTAGGGTTAGGGTTAGGGTTAGGGTTAGGGTTAGGGTTAGGGTTAGGGTTAGGGTTAGGGTTAGGGTTAGGGTTAGGGTTAGGGTTAGGGTTAGGGTTAGGGTTAGGGTTAGGGTTAGGGTTAGGGTTAGGGTTAGGGTTAGGGTTAGGGTTAGGGTTAGGGTTAGGGTTAGGGTTAGGGTTAGGGTTAGGGTTAGGGTTAGGGTTAGGGTTAGGGTTAGGGTTAGGGTTAGGGTTAGGGTTAGGGTTAGGGTTAGGGTTAGGGTTAGGGTTAGGGTTAGGGTTAGGGTTAGGGTTAGGGTTAGGGTTAGGGTTAGGGTTAGGGTTAGGGTTAGGGTTAGGGTTAGGGTTAGGGTTAGGGTTAGGGTTAGGGTTAGGGTTAGGGTTAGGGTTAGGGTTAGGGTTAGGGTTAGGGTTAGGGTTAGGGTTAGGGTTAGGGTTAGGGTTAGGGTTAGGGTTAGGGTTAGGGTTAGGGTTAGGGTTAGGGTTAGGGTTAGGGTTAGGGTTAGGGTTAGGGTTAGGGTTAGGGTTAGGGTTAGGGTTAGGGTTAGGGTTAGGGTTAGGTGTTAGGGTTAGGGTTAGGGTTAGGGTTAGGGTTAGGGTTAGGGTTAGGGTTAGGGTTAGGGTTAGGGTTAGGGTTAGGGTTAGGGTTAGGGTTAGGGTTAGGGTTAGGGTTAGGGTTAGGGTTAGGGTTAGGGTTAGGGTTAGGGTTAGGGTTAGGGTTAGGGTTAGGGTTAGGGTTAGGGTTAGGGTTAGGGTTAGGGTTAGGGTTAGGGTTAGGGTTAGGGTTAGGGTTAGGGTTAGGGTTAGGGTTAGGGTTAGGGTTAGGGTTAGGGTTAGGGTTAGGGTTAGGGTTAGGGTTAGGGTTAGGGTTAGGGTTAGGGTTAGGGTTAGGGTTAGGGTTAGGGTTAGGGTTAGGGTTAGGGTTAGGGTTAGGGTTAGGGTTAGGGTTAGGGTTAGGGTTAGGGTTAGGGTTAGGGTTAGGGTTAGGGTTAGGGTTAGGGTTAGGGTTAGGGTTAGGGTTAGGGTTAGGGTTAGGGTTAGGGTTAGGGTTAGGGTTAGGGTTAGGGTTAGGGTTAGGGTTAGGGTTAGGGTTAGGGTTAGGGTTAGGGTTAGGGTTAGGGTTAGGGTTAGGGTTAGGGTTAGGGTTAGGGTTAGGGTTAGGGTTAGG